>CM049576.1:22656987-22670742 GCA_027123335.1 Amphiprion clarkii | reverse complement strand
CTGCAGCCTTCAACTGGCTCCTGTTGACAAAGTGTTTTAACAGAAATGCAAATGCTATAATTTGATTCTTTTAATGAACCATGTAACTTGAATGGATGCGATGCTGGTGTGACCACAGTGCACACGTCTGATGTTGCTCACAGTGGTCCAAGGGACGCTCAGAGAGTTTGTGTGTTTGCTCAGACTCATGAAAAATTAGAGGGAACATTGCTGGGACCACAGTCTTTTCACATCCTTAATATCTTTAAAGGGGATGTTAAATAGTAGTTCTCTATACTTTATTCTGGAACACAATTGAAAAGAATCTATTGTGTTATACTTAGAATTTATCTAGCCCTCAGTGCATCCACTGTTTCACACAAGTTGTTTTAGCTCTGGACTCTTTGAGGGCCCCCTTCCTTAATACCTGCTTTCTTCTGATTGGCAGAATTTGCAGAAGCTTCTTCATGTGAGCAACACCTCACCCTATTTCTAGAATGGAAGTCCTGAAAGCAAACAATAAATGTATAGTGATACAATTTCTCATTAGGCGATTGAATAGGGCTAGTTCTAAAATCCATCGGTACCCTTATGCCATCCACAACATGACAATGAACAGCACGAATATCTGCAGCAACAAAGATTACAGCAAAAAGTTATGTGCTGCTGATGTTAAATTTTTTTTATTCTTTACATGCATCTGTTAAAATGTGCTAAAATGTCAGCTGAGGTGCTGTCAGGAAATACCACAGGTGACGAGTAAACTATTATTCTGCTGTCACTAAACTACTGCATAGTGTCTCTGCACCACTGGGTTATTTGCATGCTGGAATCCGTAAAATGCAGGGAACACTACCCATAGATTGTTTTGAGAGAACATCTATTCTGGAAGAAGGCCATAGTTTGACTTAGTGGGTGAGCTGCTCCTGGGTCAGATGACTGCATAAAGTAATCCATGATGAGCTGACGTCAAACTGTTGGAAACTCTGTGTTCAGAGCAATCTGAAGCCCGAGATTGATTCTCCCAGGGATTACTTTTGCATGCTATTGCCTCATTATTTAAAACGTTGGCAACATTTCGTATGAACGTCAGAAAATAAAGAAAAGCAAAAACGGCCTCCTTTAACCAAAGTGCTTTTGTTGCCTGAAACCAACCACAAAGGAGACTCTGACTGTGAACCACAATCTCTGGGAGCTCAATTGAAACATTCTAGAAATAAGGGTTGCACTGACAGCTGCTGTCACACTAAGGTGGTTTTTACATCTGTAAAATGTGACACACTGCATTGTGGGATTTTTTTGCAGAAAATAATATGGACTTGGCTTTTCTAAGACTGAATTGTTAAATTGGATTCCGGATCATATAGGAAAAGCTTATAGTGGCAATACTTACCTCATTGCTGACTGCAATTTAATGGCAACTTTAAAAGAAAATTTGAGTAATATAGGGCTTTAGGAAGTGTCACAAATGATTACATCATACCAGTGTCTGCCCCAATGCACCTTCTTTTCAGTTCCCTTTTTAACTGTGGACAGAAACAACCCTCCATTTTGATACTTTACCTGGGTACTATCATCAAAACACATTTTATCATAATTCAGATGTAGTAGCAATAAGATGCTATATCCCCAACGCCTGTTTGCATTTAGTTATGGATGTTTTTTTCCCCATTTTCTATGGGGTTGGATCATTTGTTTTGCTAGTCCTGAAATCCTACATTTGATACCCAGGGAAAAAGAGTTAGTTTTGCTGCTTATACTGACTTGTCTTTCTTCCCTGCACAGCGAGGTCAAAGATTAGAATAATATACAAAACAGCACCATTTCAAAGACTGGGATTTAGTGGCTTACACAAGACCACTTACTGTGTTTGTCTGTCTACATCTACACAGAACCGTGGTTATCCATCTATTCATGCCAACTGACAGAAGCAAAAATCCAGCATGGGAAAGAGAAGATGACACACAGGGGCTTTTGTAAGTAACTGCCGAGCAGTAAGTCACTGCATGGCAACAAAAATAAACATAAACAAACTGAAGAAGAAAATGCCAGTATTATGTGTATCGCCCTGCATAGGTGGACTCACAGATGGAATATACAGATGGAAAGATCTGCATCATCAGAGACAGCAGCAAAGAGACTGAGATGTAAGATCTGGGGATCTTAAGGTCAACATCAAATGCATGCACCGTCTGTACTGAAAGGTACATAAAGCGACAGCAGGTGTATCTAAAGTGCTGCTCCAGTCGTCCTCAGATGCAGAGTACACATGAAAAGACAAGGCCATCGCACAGATAGAGAACAAAGACCACCGAGAGGAAGAGTTCAGGTGGTACAACACGACATGTGAAATGTGACAGTGACTGGCTGAGAAAAGTACCCGAAGACAAACCCTCTTTTTTTTTTTGATTCAGTCTCATGTTTCAAACACTCAATATTATTATTATTTACTAATTTCCTACTCAAATTCCTTTTGGTTACCTTTACTCAACAGTTGACAAAGGTTTGTATATGTTGGTCTGGGTCGTAGGTGGGTGGAGAAAGATAGTTTGGGAGCAGATGGTCAGACAGCAAGCTGAGAATGATGTGTTACAGGTGTGGGACAGCATGATTTCCTGTCATCCTCATCACATTTATGAGATGACATGGCACCATCACATGCTGAAATGTCTTATGTCCGTGAGAAAGGCCAAGGGGAGGGTAAATAATAATGAGTGTGAAAAGGAGAATTACATTTTCCTTCCCAGTGACATCAGAGCAGGGTTCGGTGTTGTTTTCACTTTTGATTCCAGTTCTGCTCATCAATTATAGTTCTTAACAATTCTAGATTCCATTTCTTGGAGGAGCAGGTGGTTACGGTTGCGACAAGAGGAAAATCTGAAGTTTGCATGCATGAGGAATAATATACTGCATTACAGTATAAAATCCACAGGTAATACTTTTAGCATTGAGTACTTTTGCTTTTAATATCATCTATTTTCTGATGATATTACATAGTTGACAGTATGCAAGTATAATCAAAAAATATCCCCTAAGGGAAGATTATGACAGACTAGTAGGTTTACTGTGGGAAGTGAATCTCTGTTGATGTATGAGAGAAGTGCCAGCACATCACCAGGCTAGTAAAGTTACTTTAGTCAGACATAATGTGCCTTGATTAGCATAACAGTTATTAAAAGTCTGTATGACTTTTTTGCTGCCACAGAAGAGAAATAAATCCCCTGTTACTGTAGTGTCCCCCTGCCTTCTTCACATGTGAAACACTATTTAAGCATGGATAAATGCAGTAGCAGTGGCTTGTTTTCTCTTTGAATATTTTGTGGTTTACTTCAGATTCTTTGCAGTAATGAAAATTAGTCCTGTTCTTGTCAAGTATTTCATGGCATCGCCTTTGCTAAATAATGATGATTGATACAAGACAATCACACAATTTGTGTTGTTCACCTGCTAATCAAGCAACCCAACAACATCTGAGCAGGTACACTGAGAATAATGATCAACTCACGATTTATGAAGACTAATGCGTAGGAGACGGGAAAACAGAGAAACAGCGGGAGATGTATGGTGGGAGTTTGAGGTGCACTGTGTCTAGTGGAAACTAGCAAAATTAAAATCTGTTTTGGAGCTGATAAGAAGAATATAAATTTAATGTTATTAAGGATGCCTTTGGAATGTGAATTTTGGAACCAATCCTTGATGCCAAACCCAATAACAGAGAGTGAAGAAACATGAGAAATGAAGGCATCATCTACAGGACTCAGTGTCAAAGTGGTATGTGCTTTCTGTTCTTTCATGAACTTAACCTTCCCACATTAAGCTGCTTCATGTCTGAATGTGTTGCTTCCTCCATATTCAAACTTCCAGCTTCTCAAACTTTGTGCATTTCTGTCAAACTGAGCTTGCCAGGTTTTCAACTAAAATCCTAAAAAACTGAAGGCACTCGCTTTATTCCGCTCTATGTTAGGCATAATTTGCAGTGATAATTTTTGGCAGTGTACAAACCTGTAACTCTGTTTACCTCTTACTTTCTGATTGGGCCTGGCTGAATATTTGTAAAAACATGTGATTTCAATCACAGGAATAACCACACTGACAGTGTTGCATGAAGTCAATTAAAGTCTCTCTGCTTCAAATGTAAGTGTTCCCCTCATGATTAATGAAGTTCTACTTTGTTTTATCATGGATGAAAAATTAAGACAAATATCAGGTATGTCAGGTCTCTCCTGTCAGTTTGACCGTGGCACTGCAATCTGAATTTGGAGGCCTTTCAACTTTTCTCAACTGATGATTTTGGTTTTACATCTGAGAACATTTAGTTTTGGTTTGTTTTTTGCTTTGCTGGTCTAATCAAACTTACATGCAGCAGCACTAGGCAACTGCTTTCAGTGAAAACCATCTCTTGTAAGTCTACTCTACACTACACCTTTTTAGCACCAACCAGCCGGCAGACACAGTTTGTGACTGGCTGGTGGTCACAGTGGCACATTTAGTAGGTAAAGAGCCAGGTATTTTGCTCAGAAGTTGCGGGAAACTAAAAACAGATAAAAGGAGAATGAGCATTGGATTTTTAGCTGCCAGGTTGACAAAACACAATGCTCAATTAAATCGGAATGAATCGAAATTCTAATGAATACCTTTTGACTACTGAATGTCTAAATTGTTTGCCAACATTGGCTGGACAATTTGTCGCTTTTTTTTTTTTTTTTGTCATGAAAGAGGTTTGAAAGAGGGAACGTGTGTAATTGTAGTAGTACTATACATAAATCAAAATTCAAACCAACTGCCTAATAGTGTGGGTTCCACTTATGCCAAAACGGCTCTGATCTGCTGAGGCATCAACTCCACAAGATCTGTAAAGTTGTCCTGTAGTATCAGGAACCAAGACATTAGAAGCAGATCATTTAAGTCCTTGATGTTGCTTGGTGGGGCCTTTGTTGATCAGATATGATTTTAGAGGACATCCTGCAGAAGTTTGATTGTATGGAAATCTGAGGAATTTGGGAGCCAAGTTAACACTTTGAACTCTCTGTTGTGTTCTTGAATCTATTCCTAAAAAAATGCAGTGGGTCAGCAGTATTCTGCTGAAAAAAGGCCATTGCAATCAAGGAATACCGTTACCATGGAGGTGACAACAACAATGTTTAGGTGGCTGGTAAGTGTTGAAGTAACCACATGAATGGCAGGATCCAAGGTTTCCCACCAGAATATTATCCCGAGCTTCACATGCCTCCAGTGGCTTGTTTTCTTCCCACAGTGCATCCTGCTGCCATGTCATAGCAAGGTAAATGATGCCCACACTACTGACTGTCCACATGATGTAAAAGAAAACATAACACATCAGACCTTCTTTGCTTGCTAAATACTCCAGTTCTGGTCAGCATAGCAACTCTGACTGGTGTTTTTTTTGTGCTAAAATTCGTGATTTTTTTTTTTCAAAGAAAACCTTACCATAGTGTTTTTCACGGCCTCCTTTACATTATTTCATTATATGGCACGTTTTTACAACATGTTGAAAAATCGCATTTTTTTTTCGACATACTATACTATGGCATTTTTTTGCGCCAAAATTCATGATGATTTTTTTTTCAAAGAAAACCTTTCTGGAGTGTTTTTCATGCCCTCCTTTACATTATTTCATCATATGGCACGTTTTTACAACATGTTGAAAAATCACATTTTTTTTTCGACATACTATACTATGGCATTTTTTTGCGCCAAAATTCATGATGATTTTTTTTTCAAAGAAAACCTTACCATAGTGTTTTTCACGGCCTACTTTACATTATTTCATCATATGGCATGTTTTTACAACATGTTAAAAAATGGCATGTTTTTTTCGACATAGTATACTATGGCGTTTTTTTGTGCCAAAATTCATGATGATTTTTTTTTTCAAAGAAAACCTTTCTTGAGTGTTTTTCACAGCCTGCTTTACCTTATTTCATCATATGGCACGTTTTTACAACATGTTGAAAAATCGCATTTTTTTTTCGACATAGTATACTATGGCGTTTTTTTGCGCCAAAATTGATGATGATTTTTTTTTCCAAAGAAAACCTTTCTGGAGTGTTTTTCACGGCCTCCTTTACATTATGTCATCATATGGCACGTTTTTACAACATGTTGAAAAATCACATTTTTTTTTCGACATACTATACTATGGCATTTTTTTGCGCCAAAATTCATGATGATTTTTTTTTCAAAGAAAACCTTACCATAGTGTTTTTCACGGCCTACTTTACATTATTTCATCATATGGCATGTTTTTACAACATGATAAAAAATGGCATGTTTTTTTCGACATAGTATACTATGGCGTTTTTTTTGTGCCAAAATTCATGATGATTTTTTTTTCCAAAGAAAACCTTTCTGGGGTGTTTTTCACAGCCTACTTTACATTAGACTGTGGCATGGAGTATAAGTGAATTATACTCCATGCCACTGTGTCCCTCTCAGTCAGACTCATGTGCAATGATCACACTCTCCAAGGTCCTCGTTACCAACATGATCCTATGACCTGCAGACAAACTGGACATACTTGCACATAGACAAACCAGCTCATGGAGGTATACTGTACAATCCGCGTATGAAAATTATCTGCAACAATAATAGCTTCAACATGTCAACTATTTCAAACCTCCAGTGTTGAATCCTCTGTTACTTCACTACAACATGATCCATTATCCCAAATGTGCATGACAAATAGTGTTTGGTGAAGAGAATAGAGTGAGAAGTGAGAGGGGAAAGGATCTCTGCTGGAGAGAGGAAGAGAAAAAGAGAGGGACACTCTGTCATCTGTCTGCTTTGGATCGTGTTGGAGAGAAAATGTACTCGGGGTGCATAAAGAAAACACTATAAATTACTCTCTGTGCTCCTCATTCATAACCCAGGATTATCATCCCCAATCCATACATCACATGGAGAGAATCGTTTGCAGTTTGCACACATGCACAGCCATATGGAAATAGGCAGGACTAAGGAAACACACACATACACACCAAGTACTGAATCTAAGCCAAAAGCCATTAATCCACTCTGTGACTGGGAAAAGGTCCAAATAGGCTTGTGTTTGTGTGTGCCTAGGTGTCTGATGTTTTAGTATGAGGCATGTAGCAATCAATCCCCTATGTATGCTAATATGATTAGCACTGTGTCATCTGTAAATGCACCTCTGAGGGCTATAACGTCAGCAGTGAGCTGTTATTAAGGTAAATACAACATATGCTTCAACAATTAAAAAACCATAAATGTTTTTTATTGTATTTTTTTCACAAATATTCACTTAATGAACTAATACACATATTTTAAATATATATGAGTCTAAAAATGTTGGTAGAACCTAAATGCTGCACAGATATCATGAAGGCAGCTTGCTTCACCGGCATGTTTTGCTGTGGCACTTACACTAAAACCACTGACAGGTGAAGTGAACAACGTTGATCATCTTGTTACAATGGTACCTGTCAAGAGGTGGGATGTATTAGGCAGCAACTGAAACAGTCAGTTCTTGAAGATGATGTGTTGAAAGCAGGAAAAATGAGTGTAAGGATCTGAGCCACTCTGAAAAGGACCAAATTGTGATAGCCACATGATTGGGTCAGAGTATCTCCAAAACAGCAGGTGTCGTGGGTGTTCCAGTGTGCAGCAGTTAGTAGCCACCAAAAGTGGTCTGTGAAAGGACAAACTGTGACTGCAGGGTCATGGATGCCAGAGGCTCACTGGTACATGTGGGGGGTGAAGGCTGGCCTATGTGGTCTGATTACACAGAAAAGCCACTGTAGCACAATTTGCTGAAAACGCCAATGCTGAGTATGAGGCAATCTAACATAGCCACATCATTGTGCAGCACAGAGTGGTCTAGCTGCATCTCATCATCATTCTGCAACAGATTGAAAAAGGGTACTCCTTGTTTGTATTACTTTAAACCAATTACGATTGTATCAGGCAGAGCCAGGCAAAAAAGCAGCAATGATGTTCCCCTTAAAATACTAATGGGGGAATTATTTTTTGATGGAATTCACAATACAAATACTACCTTCCTGCCCTCCTGCAGAATCCAAATACTTAATCAATCCCGCAATCTACACATGGGGAGATGGACTATATAAGGAGCTGCAGAGAAACAAACCTAGTATACTATGTCAAAAACTGCGATTTTTCAACATGTAAAAACGTGCCATATGATGAAATAATGTAAAGGAGGCCGTGAAAAACACTCCAGAAAGGTTTTCTTTGAAAAAAAAATCATCATGAATTTTGGCGCAAAAAAAACGCCTTACTATACTATGTCGAAAAAAAATGCCATTTTTCAAACATGTTGTAAAAACGTGCCATATGATGAAATAATGTAAAGGAGGCCGTAAAAGACACTCCAGAAAGGTTTTCTTTGAAAAAAAAATCATCATGAATTTTGGCGCAAAAAAAACGCCTTACTATACTATGTCGAAAAAAAATGCCATTTTTCAAACATGTTGTAAAAACGTGCCATATGATGAAATAATGTAAAGGAGGGCATGAAAGACACTCCAGAAAGGTTTTCTTTGAAAAAAAAATCATCATGAATTTTGGCGCAAAAAAAACGCCTTACTATACTATGTCGAAAAAAAATGCCATTTTTCAAACATGTTGTAAAAACGTGCCATATGATGAAATATTGTAAAGGAGGGCATGAAAGACACTCCAGAAAGGTTTTCTTTGAAAAAAAAATCATCATGAATTTTGGCGCAAAAAAAACGCCTTACTATACTATGTCGAAAAAAAATGCCATTTTTCAAACATGTTGTAAAAACGTGCCATATGATGAAATAATGTAAAGGAGGGCATGAAAGACACTCCAGAAAGGTTTTCTTTGAAAAAAAAATCATCATGAATTTTGGCGCAAAAAAAACGCCTTACTATACTATGTCGAAAAAAAATGCCATTTTTCAAACATGTTGTAAAAACGTGCCATATGATGAAATAATGTAAAGGAGGGCATGAAGAACACTCCAGAAAGGTTTTCTTTGAAAAAAAAATCATCATGAATTTTGGCGCAAAAAAAACGCCTTACTATACTATGTCGAAAAAAAATGCCATTTTTCAAACATGTTGTAAAAACGTGCCATATGATGAAATATTGTAAAGGAGGGCATGAAAGACACTCCAGAAAGGTTTTCTTTGAAAAAAAAATCATCATGAATTTTGGCGCAAAAAAAACGCCTTACTATACTATGTCGAAAAAAAATGCCATTTTTCAAACATGTTGTAAAAACGTGCCATATGATGAAATAATGTAAAGGAGGCCGTAAAAGACACTCCAGAAAGGTTTTCTTTGAAAAAAAAATCATCATGAATTTTGGCGCAAAAAAAACGCCTTACTATACTATGTCGAAAAAAAATGCCATTTTTCAAACATGTTGTAAAAACGTGCCATATGATGAAATAATGTAAAGGAGGCCGTGAAAGACACTCCAGAAAGGTTTTCTTTGAAAAAAAAATCATCATGAATTTTGGCGCAAAAAAAACGCCTTACTATACTATGTCGAAAAAAAATGCCATTTTTCAAACATGTTGTAAAAACGTGCCATATGATGAAATATTGTAAAGGAGGGCATGAAAGACACTCCAGAAAGGTTTTCTTTGAAAAAAAAATCATCATGAATTTTGGCGCAAAAAAAACGCCTTACTATACTATGTCGAAAAAAAATGCCATTTTTCAAACATGTTGTAAAAACGTGCCATATGATGAAATATTGTAAAGGAGGGCATGAAAGACACTCCAGAAAGGTTTTCTTTGAAAAAAAAATCATCATGAATTTTGGCGCAAAAAAAACGCCTTACTATACTATGTCGAAAAAAAATGCCATTTTTCAAACATGTTGTAAAAACGTGCCATATGATGAAATAATGTAAAGGAGGGCATGAAAGACACTCCAGAAAGGTTTTCTTTGAAAAAAAAATCATCATGAATTTTGGCGCAAAAAAAACGCCTTACTATACTATGTCGAAAAAAAATGCCATTTTTCAAACATGTTGTAAAAACGTGCCATATGATGAAATAATGTAAAGGAGGGCATGAAGAACACTCCAGAAAGGTTTTCTTTGAAAAAAAAATCATCATGAATTTTGGCGCAAAAAAAACGCCTTACTATACTATGTCGAAAAAAAATGCCATTTTTCAAACATGTTGTAAAAACGTGCCATATGATGAAATATTGTAAAGGAGGGCATGAAAGACACTCCAGAAAGGTTTTCTTTGAAAAAAAAATCATCATGAATTTTGGCGCAAAAAAAACGCCTTACTATACTATGTCGAAAAAAAATGCCATTTTTCAAACATGTTGTAAAAACGTGCCATATGATGAAATAATGTAAAGCAGGCCGTAAAAGACACTCCAGAAAGGTTTTCTTTGAAAAAAAAATCATCATGAATTTTGGCGCAAAAAAAACGCCTTACTATACTATGTCGAAAAAAAATGCCATTTTTCAAACATGTTGTAAAAACGTGCCATATGATGAAATAATGTAAAGGAGGCCGTAAAAGACACTCCAGAAAGGTTTTCTTTGAAAAAAAAATCATCATGAATTTTGGCGCAAAAAAAACGCCTTACTATACTATGTCGAAAAAAAATGCCATTTTTCAAACATGTTGTAAAAACGTGCCATATGATGAAATAATGTAAAGGAGGGCATGAAAGACACTCCAGAAAGGTTTTCTTTGAAAAAAAAATCATCATGAATTTTGGCGCAAAAAAAACGCCTTACTATACTATGTCGAAAAAAAATGCCATTTTTCAAACATGTTGTAAAAACGTGCCATATGATGAAATAATGTAAAGGAGGGCATGAAAGACACTCCAGAAAGGTTTTCTTTGAAAAAAAAATCATCATGAATTTTGGCGCAAAAAAAACGCCTTACTATACTATGTCGAAAAAAAATGCCATTTTTCAAACATGTTGTAAAAACGTGCCATATGATGAAATATTGTAAAGGAGGGCATGAAAGACACTCCAGAAAGGTTTTCTTTGAAAAAAAAATCATCATGAATTTTGGCGCAAAAAAAACGCCTTACTATACTATGTCGAAAAAAAATGCCATTTTTCAAACATGTTGTAAAAACGTGCCATATGATGAAATAATGTAAAGGAGGGCATGAAGAACACTCCAGAAAGGTTTTCTTTGAAAAAAAAATCATCATGAATTTTGGCGCAAAAAAAACGCCTTACTATACTATGTCGAAAAAAAATGCCATTTTTCAAACATGTTGTAAAAACGTGCCATATGATGAAATAATGTAAAGGAGGGCATGAAAGACACTCCAGAAAGGTTTTCTTTGAAAAAAAAATCATCATGAATTTTGGCGCAAAAAAAACGCCTTACTATACTATGTCGAAAAAAAATGCCATTTTTCAAACATGTTGTAAAAACGTGCCATATGATGAAATAATGTAAAGGAGGGCATGAAGAACACTCCAGAAAGGTTTTCTTTGAAAAAAAAATCATCATGAATTTTGGCGCAAAAAAAACGCCTTACTATACTATGTCGAAAAAAAATGCCATTTTTCAAACATGTTGTAAAAACGTGCCATATGATGAAATATTGTAAAGGAGGGCATGAAAGACACTCCAGAAAGGTTTTCTTTGAAAAAAAAATCATCATGAATTTTGGCGCAAAAAAAACGCCTTACTATACTATGTCGAAAAAAAATGCCATTTTTCAAACATGTTGTAAAAACGTGCCATATGATGAAATAATGTAAAGCAGGCCGTAAAGGACACTCCAGAAAGGTTTTCTTTGAAAAAAAAATCATCATGAATTTTGGCGCAAAAAAAAACGCCTTACTATACTATGTCGAAAAAAAATGCCATTTTTCAAACATGTTGTAAAAACGTGCCATATGATGAAATAATGTAAAGGAGGCCGTAAAAGACACTCCAGAAAGGTTTTCTTTGAAAAAAAAATCATCATGAATTTTGGCGCAAAAAAAACGCCTTACTATACTATGTCGAAAAAAAATGCCATTTTTCAAACATGTTGTAAAAACGTGCCATATGATGAAATAATGTAAAGGAGGGCATGAAAGACACTCCAGAAAGGTTTTCTTTGAAAAAAAAATCATCATGAATTTTGGCGCAAAAAAAACGCCTTACTATACTATGTCGAAAAAAAATGCCATTTTTCAAACATGTTGTAAAAACGTGCCATATGATGAAATAATGTAAAGGAGGGCATGAAAGACACTCCAGAAAGGTTTTCTTTGAAAAAAAAATCATCATGAATTTTGGCGCAAAAAAAACGCCTTACTATACTATGTCGAAAAAAAATGCCATTTTTCAAACATGTTGTAAAAACGTGCCATATGATGAAATAATGTAAAGGAGGGCATGAAAGACACTCCAGAAAGGTTTTCTTTGAAAAAAAAATCATCATGAATTTTGGCGCAAAAAAAACGCCTTACTATACTATGTCGAAAAAAAATGCCATTTTTCAAACATGTTGTAAAAACGTGCCATATGATGAAATAATGTAAAGGAGGCCGTAAAAGACACTCCAGAAAGGTTTTCTTTGAAAAAAAAATCATCATGAATTTTGGCGCAAAAAAAACGCCTTACTATACTATGTCGAAAAAAAATGCCATTTTTCAAACATGTTGTAAAAACGTGCCATATGATGAAATAATGTAAAGGAGGGCATGAAAGACACTCCAGAAAGGTTTTCTTTGAAAAAAAAATCATCATGAATTTTGGCGCAAAAAAAACGCCTTACTATACTATGTCGAAAAAAAATGCCATTTTTCAAACATGTTGTAAAAACGTGCCATATGATGAAATAATGTAAAGGAGGGCATGAAGAACACTCCAGAAAGGTTTTCTTTGAAAAAAAAATCATCATGAATTTTGGCGCAAAAAAAACGCCTTACTATACTATGTCGAAAAAAAATGCCATTTTTCAAACATGTTGTAAAAACGTGCCATATGATGAAATAATGTAAAGGAGGGCATGAAAGACACTCCAGAAAGGTTTTCTTTGAAAAAAAAATCATCATGAATTTTGGCGCAAAAAAAACGCCTTACTATACTATGTCGAAAAAAAATGCCATTTTTCAAACATGTTGTAAAAACGTGCCATATGATGAAATATTGTAAAGGAGGGCATGAAAGACACTCCAGAAAGGTTTTCTTTGAAAAAAAAATCATCATGAATTTTGGCGCAAAAAAAACGCCTTACTATACTATGTCGAAAAAAAATGCCATTTTTCAAACATGTTGTAAAAACGTGCCATATGATGAAATAATGTAAAGGAGGGCGTGAAAGAACACTCCAGAAAGGTTTTCTTTGAAAAAAAAATCATCATGAATTTTGGCGCAAAAAAAACGCCTTACTATACTATGTCGAAAAAAAATGCCATTTTTCAAACATGTTGTAAAAACGTGCCATATGATGAAATAATGTAAAGGAGGGCATGAAAGACACTCCAGAAAGGTTTTCTTTGAAAAAAAAATCATCATGAATTTTGGCGCAAAAAAAACGCCTTACTATACTATGTCGAAAAAAAATGCCATTTTTCAAACATGTTGTAAAAACGTGCCATATGATGAAATAATGTAAAGGAGGGCATGAAAGACACTCCAGAAAGGTTTTCTTTGAAAAAAAAATCATCATGAATTTTGGCGCAAAAAAAACGCCTTACTATACTATGTCGAAAAAAAATGCCATTTTTCAAACATGTTGTAAAAACGTGCCATATGATGAAATAATGTAAAGGAGGGCATGAAAGACACTCCAGAAAGGTTTT
>CM049576.1:22644498-22656887 GCA_027123335.1 Amphiprion clarkii | reverse complement strand
GGATGTGATGCTGGTGTGACCACAGTGCACACGTCTAATGATCGAAATACGAAATTTAGGTTGGTTTAAAGGAATATTCCACCTTAAATCTTTGAATGCTGACCGAAAAGGTTGGTTTCAGGAAGTATTCCACCTCCAAGGTCCTCACACATCCACCTTAAAGGAACATTCCACCAAAAATCCTTGGACATGCACCTAAAATGTTGGTTTAACAGAGTATTCCATCCAAAATCCTCAAAGAGACCCGAGGGGCTGGTTAAAGGGAATATTCCACCTAAAACCTCAAATATAGACCCGAAAGGGTGATTTAGAAAAAGTCCTTCAGTGTAGACCAAAAAAGTTAGTATGGAGGAATATTCCACCTGAAATGTAGACCTGAGAAGTTGGTTTGGAAGAATATACCATCCTAAACATCCTTAAATGTAGACTAAAAGACGGTTTGGAAGAAAATTCCACCTAAAATCCTCCCATATAGACCTAAAAGGTGAGTTTAATGGTAGATTCCACTTAAAATTCACTACTGTAGACCTTGGAGGTTGGTCTGATGGTATATTCCACCCAACATCCTGGAACATAAACTTAAAAGGTTTATTCAAAGGAATATTCCAGCTAAAATCTTTCAATGTAGACCAAAAAATCTTGGTGTAAAGGAGTATTCCACTTCAAATGTAGACCTAAAGGATGGTTTGGAGTAATATTCTACTCTAAAATCTTACAATGTAGACCTAAAAGGTTTATTTGATGGTATATTCTACGCCACATCCTGGAACATTTACCTAAAAGTTTGGTTTAATGGTATATTCCCAGAAGAACCCTTGAACATTGGGCTTAATGGTATATTCCACCCAAAATACCAAGAAGTCAGTAGTGCACCGGCTCATCCTCATAGGGCTCCTCCTGTAGCCTTGAGGGGACCACAGGAACATTCAGTAGCTGTTGGAGTTCTTCCTGTCAGGCTCGTAGTAGAACAGCTCTGAAGTATCTTTTACTTGTCTTATCTGGAACAATCTAACAGCCTAAACTGTTAACAGTGGTGTACAGAAGTAAACACACAGGAATAGATTAGGACTCAAACTAGATTTTAGAAAACAAATCAACTTAGAGGCATTTGTTCACACATGTGGCTGAATAGGAGGCCGTCCAATCAGATTCGAGGTCTTCACTCTGTAGTAGTGATTGTGAGATGAAGCCTCATGAGGCATTGAACCACTTGAGCCAATTGGCTGAGAAACGGTTCATTTCTTGAAGTTTCATGAGCACACGAAGCCACCTACTGACCAGGTGTATAATCACAGGCAGCTGTATCTGAACCACATAATGTCTGATGCACTGAATTTTTATCGGTTATGGCTGTTGGGAATGACTATGAAATACAAGAAAATGTATGATCAAATAATTTCTGTAGATAAATTCTCACGTGTAGAATAAAATATATTTTCATGTATTCTGTGTGTGTAAATTTTCCCCAAAATGGTAGTATCATATAATGTGGCAGGTTGTGTAATGTTTTTCTGTCACTTTAAGAAAATGCCATGGCTTTAAGCAGGCAGAGGACAGTGAAAGTGTGGAACTAGGAAGATCGTACTGAATATGCTGTGTAACTTGGACAACGATGCACAGGAAAGGGGACATTTTATTCCCTTCATTCAGAAATAACAGTTTCTCAACAGTTTTTGGTTTTAAACGATTCCTTTTTTGACACACACACACACACACACACACACACACACACACACACACACACACACACACACACACACACACACACACACACACACACACACACAATAAACACCTCACCTTTGAATAAAATAACAGTGAAAAATACAGTTCTTGATAACCAAAGCTAATACGTCTGTAATGTTAGATTCAGGTTACCTGATTAGGAATCATCAAATCGAAATGTTCCCACACAGGGGAAATCCTCCTCTTCCTAGCTGGCTCCTTCCTAAAACCCATCCTTCTCTCCTCACTCTCCTAAATCTCCAAGCCATCTTTCTACTCTCTAAACTCTCCAAACTATATCCAGACTATATAAACACTCTCCAAACTCTAGTATTCAAGCTATTCAAACTCTCAACTGACCACAACTCTATCAAAAACCCACATTTTGAACGCAGCCTGAGGGGTTTATGTTGCTGTCAAACCTCCGCGAAATCTGAACCGCTTTCTCAAGCAGTCACGTGGTTCAGCCAGGCAGCGAGGCTTCGGACGTCATCATTTTGGCTCCTCCCCTAAATGAAGCAAGCCTCGATATGCGCTTCGTGGAAACGCCCCCTCCATTACTCGGCTTTACTCTGTAGGTTGTTTGTTCGGTGAGACTCTTGGACCTCCATCAGCTGACATGGATGTTTGATGGTCTTCCTCTCTAGTGCCAGATGATTCATCCATGAATTCAGCAGCTACAGACTGAAATGAAGCTCATGTTGCCGATACTGAATTCCTCCATCCATCCATCCATCTTCTACCGCTGATCCGGGTCGGGTCGCGGGGGCAGCAGCTTGGCCGCCGCCCAACACACATAACACCGGACCCCTATGGCCCCTCCTGCGGGTGGTGAGCCTGCTGGAGGGGGGTCCCACGTCTCTTCTTCCGTGGTTCCAAGGTTGTTTCTCATCATTGGGGTCTTCTGGGCTGCTGTTTGTCTGGTCCTTCACCCAGGACCTGTTTGTCATGGGAGACCCTGCCAGGGGCATGAAGCCCCCGACAACATAGCTCCTGGGATCATTGGGACACACAAACCCCTCCACCACGATAAGGTCGCAGCCCCGGGAGGGGTACTGAATTCCTGTTCCAGATCAAATGTTCAGAGCTCACCTTGAATGCATGCCCTCTGCTGGATAGTTTTTCTCATTGTAGTCTTCAATAAAGTCTTTTCCTCATGTCAGGATGTGGTGAGACTCTTTCTCAGTCTCTGCAGACATCCCTCATTGTGCATCTCCAGAGAAGAAACAGAAAAACTGCTCACTGCTTCAGCATTACAAACACTCTCCAGCATCGAGAGTGTTTTAGGAATTCATTCATTGTGTTGTGAACTTTGAAGGAGCAGAAACTTTACAGGTGTCAAAGATATGAGCTCCAATTCTGGATGTTTTAGGAAATGAAGTTCATCAAATGAACACTTGATTATTGCTGATAACGCTCATTAAATTACTAAAGAAATCTAACATGAGAAACTGTAAACTCTCAGGCAGCTTTTGTTAAAGTTTGTCTATAATGCTATCATCATGTTCTGGAACCAGGACTCTGCAGAAGTTCCTTCAATCAGATACTTGTGTGTTTCTATTTCAGGCCTCAGGTTTGAACGTACAGCAGAGGATTAGAAAGGAGTGATTTTAATGTTTAAATCAGTCCAGTAAATGTTTGGCGTAAAAATTATTAAAATTTTGATTTAGATAGATTTGTGTCAAATAATATTGTAGAGTCTCACTTAAATATATCCAATGAGTTCAGTGTATTGACATTTTATAGAATATTTGATTTCTTAATCTCAGTACTGTAGGGTCTGACCCTAAATATTATAATAGTGATGTCAATTTAAATAATATTTTAGTGCAGAGTCATAAACTTTAATCCGCTAAACTTACATAATAAATATCACTACACAATCTTAACCTGAACATTCATATTATTGAGGTAAATTTACATAAATCATATTCTAGAGTCTTAACTGGAATATTTCTAACATTAATCTTTTTGTATTGTGCTGATAAACAACAATAACCCGACTTTCAGATAATATTCGTTGTCTGTGATTGTGAGACTAAATTCCTCCACATTCTGGAACTGGATTTAATTTCCCAAAATGGAAACATGGACAGAATTTAACACTCATGTATCCATTGCAACGCTAAAGTTTCTGCTTCTTACCAAAGTTCACAACACAAGTAAAGATTTTAATGTAAAACTTGAGGGATGACTGCTGACCATAAGTATTCTGATCAATACTTCATAATCAATGTCAGGACAGATGTTCCAACTCCAGCTGTTACACTAGACTGCAATTATTCACAGAGAAATTAAAACATCACATTCCTCATAAAAACTAGATGGGACTTTTATTAAATAAAGTTTTGGTGAATAAACAGTGTAAAAAGTGCAAAGCAGCTCCATTAAATCAGGAGATGTGAGACTTCCACAGCATGGATCACCATCTGCTGTGTTGATTCATAGCTGACTGTCAGAATGAACTGAGATAGAAAAGCTGCTTTGAGCTCCAACATTACGGTCTGACAATCCAACACCATCACAGTTTTCATCTGGTTGTTTTGCTCCAACATGCTGTGAAGTTCAGTTTTTACCTGAATCAATACAGAGATTCTATTTTCAACCAAGACTGGAATAAAAATTAGAATGTTATGAGGTTATTAATGCAACTAAATCCTTTCAGATGGAAGGATTTACTTCTAAGTTCTAATTCAAGTTTCAGTTGGAGCACATTGCATTCACAAAGAAAAACAGCGATACCTTCATAGCAACATTTAATAAACCTAAAGTTTACCTGTTGGCACACTGGTGGAGTTTGTTACTGAGCATCTGAACCTTAAATCCAGTGAGAGGACCGTCTTCAGTCGAGGCCAGTCAGAGAACTTCAAGACCTTCCATCGGCTGGACCACATGTGGCATCATCTCCCTCTGAACATCTGGATGACAGGAGAAAAGACAGAAATCAAACACAGATCACAGAAATACAATTTATTCACTTTCATCATTTTCTAAAAGTAGCATGAACTTTATTAAAATTTGACAACATCAGTAATGAAAGTAAATGTTTTTATCTCGTGGTGAAGCTAAATTTAAAGTCAATTTTAATGACAGTTTATCCTGAGAGGAGTGAGAATGGAGCTTTTCTTTCCTTTTTAGAATATTCCCTCAAAATATTCTGTTTATTATTGGCTTTAGAAGCATTTTTCTTTATTTATTTTTAGATACCTCAGACTGATACACTTTGCTGGTTTGCAGATAATTTCATGTACAATGACAATAAATATCTTCTATTATAACATATTTTGCTAAAACAAGAACTGCAAACCTTCTCAACCATCTCTCAGGCTGCAAAATTCCAACTGCAACCAACAATTATCTGATGTACTTATTATTATAATCTTTACTGAACCAGCCCTGGAATTAATAAAAATCTGTATATGGATATGGTTTTCTCTGATGGGACCACTATGGAAGCCGTAGTAACAATTAACTATCCTTTGAAGGAAAAGAAAAGGTCTTCTTCAGGTGGATAAAAAAAAATGCTCTCCCTTAAAAAAAACAAAAACAAAAAAAACTGCATACAATAAAGTAAATCTCTTCTGCACTGCACACATACTACACTTTTGTATAACTCTGGATGTCAGAGTAAAGGCAGACAGATCCACCGATCAGCCACAACATTCTGACCACTGACAGCTGAAGAGAACAACATCCATCATCTTGTTCTAATGTAACGTTCTGCTGGGAAACCTTGACGTTCATGTGGATGTTTGACATGTACCATCACCTAAACACTGCAGGACAAACAACCCCCTAGTCTCCATGGCAACAGCAGTCCTTGATGGCAGTTGCCACCCTCAGCAGGACAAACTAAAACTGCTCAGGAGTGATCCAAGGAACACGACAGAGCTAAGCTGTTCACTTGGGTTCCACACTCCCCACATCCAGATCTGACTGAGCATCTGTGGGACGGTCCAGGATCAGCCTGGTCTAGGTAGGACCCACCCTGCAACCCACAGGACCCACAGAATCCACAGGACATCCCCAGAGGTCCTGATGAACCACTGGGTCAGAGGAGTTTTAGCAGCATGAAGGGACCAACACAGTATTAGTCAGGTGGTCAGAATGTTATACTGTTATATTGTCATGCTGATTATATGATCAGTAAATGTTACCATCATTTATAATGTCCACATTGATCAGGAAAAAAAACACAACTATCAGTTCATTCAGAAACTGTGGGGTTCAACCTAAAAACACAGACCTCAACAGCAGTTTGTTTCAAAGCAGAACACCAGCCGGTTTTCACTAAAGAAGCTTTCAAAGCAACAAAATAATGACAGTTTTGTTCTCATTAAGTTCAGAGTCAGCCAAAATACTGTATACACATCAGGAAAAGAAAAACTTTCATAAATGTTTCATTTGTATCAGTACTTCTACACATAGATACCTCTTTCTAAGTTTGATCAAATCACGATAACTCTGTGTCCTGTTGTACGGTGTTTTCCCAACAGATGGCATTACTCTCATGAATGGAGCATCAACAAGTGATGTCTACAACAGAACAGAAATGTCTGGAATAAAATAAAATCCAATTGCCAGATAAATACACGGACCCGGATAGGCTCCAGCTCCACTGCAAACTGAATGAATGAGGATTCAGTGGTGAATAGTTAATGGTCCATGTATATTTTGGCAATTGGATTTTCCGTTCTGAAACGGGTATTTAAAAACAAAAAATGAGTGGTTATTTGATTTTCGTTTTAAAATACAAAAATTAAAATTGAAATACAAGGTGTTTTTCCTTTTCATGATCAAAAAGGGATATACGACATTTTAAAAATGCTTTGATTTTCATTTTATATTTAGAATAACAAAAGAGTAAAATCAGTAAGAGACAGAAATGAAAAAGGTCCGTTTTTTCATTTTCTGAGACCGGAAGTGGTCATCAGCAAGTGTGGAGCCAAACCATAGACTGTATATAAAGAGATTTCAGGTATCACAAGGTGGCTTCTTTTTCTGTCCTCTCATATAAATGTATTAACAACTTTTGGGGCCTTTAAAATAATATTTCAACAATTTTGTACAGATTTATGCCATTGTAGACAATTTTGAGTCATTTCAGTACATTTTCTACCTGCAGTTTGCACAAGTTTTGAGTCATTTTGGACACGAATGTTTCTAACTTTATTCCATTTCAGTCCATTTTTGAGTAATTTTCCGCAGGTTTATGTAATTTTGGGCCATTTTCCACAAAGTATTTTAAATCATCTTGCACAAGTTTGTCATTCTGAATAGGATTAATTACATTTTTACAGACTCTACAAGCGTCTTCACTCTACTCTGCACATCAGCTGTAGAATCCATTTCCAACATGTTGTTGTCTGTCTGTGCATCTGTTTGCAACATTACTCAAAAACTGACCAAGGGATTTGGATGGAATTTTCAGGGAAGGTCAGAAATGACACAAGGACCAAGTGATTAGATTTTGGAAGTGATGCGTCTTATAGTCTGGATCCACGGATTTGTGACGGGTTTCTGTATTACTGCGAGACAGACACGGTGTTACTGTAAACATGACAACAAGTGAACACTATGTCAGCTGACTGCTGACGATCACATGATTGCGATTCTACTACAAATCGACCGTCGGAAGTGACACAAAGAACAATTGATTAAATTGTGGGGGTGTTTCTGAGTACCATCAATTCCCTCCACCAGCTACATATTTAGGTCACTCGATTCAGTGTCCATACAAAACATACACATGCAGAACACACGCCTGAGCTCAGAGCAAAAAGTCATTCTGCTTGTGGGTTCATCTATATTAAATGGACACATTCTATGTTGCAGTGATTTCTGATCATCAATAACTAATAAACAAATGCTGCATTTCAGACAATGCTACATCGTACATGAGTCTCATCCACCAGTTGGTTCATCTCAGTTCTACAAACCTGCTGTGTGTTGCGTTATCTGTGGTTTCCAGATGTTATCCAGCAGTCTGCGCTGACGATCGATCTCCTCCTCGTACTGGACGATGGTTTTCTCAAACTCTGTGACTATTTCTTCAGCAACTCTCTCAGATTCTGGACTGAACTCATCGTTACTTCATCTGAAGAACTATTCATCTGAGACACGATAAAACAACCGTCCTCCAGCTCAGTCCACATATCAGGAAAACTGACGCCGCTGGAGGATTTTCTTTTTGTTTATTTTTGCCTGGTGTCACACTGTGAAGCTCCGGTAGAAACACCGAGTTAACATTTTTTTTGTTCCGCCATAAAAATCTCCTTTTTTGGCATTATTTTTTTTCATTGATGTCTCTTGCCATTGTGGGAACATTTTTTTTAATCAACAGAATATTTTAAATAATAATTATTATGCATGGAACGTGTGTCCCACAACAACCCTGTTACCAAAATATTTTTATCTAGTAGAAGAAGAAAACACTGAATCACATGAAATGCTGGAATTAACATCATCAAACAGTTTTCCTAAAGAATGGGTAGAGCAAAGCTATGTCCTCTCTTCTATTTGTCATATTTTCAAAACATTGTCAGCTTTGATTGAATGTCTCACTCTACCTCATGCAACCCTCTTATGCATATTATCAGGATAAGACAAATTACTTTTACTTTTTTCTTTACTTTTTTACATCAATAAGTTTGTCCTCTTGGTCAGAAGTAACAGCTTTCTAAATATCTAGCTTCTACTCCTGAGAAGGAAAAAAAACTAACAATAGCATGGATTTACAACCCTGTTACTGTGATTAGTGTAGGGTTAGCAAATAACAAATTAAACATGGAATAAAAATGCTACCATTGATGTGTAAGCTGTGCCAATCAAGCCTTTGATAGTTTATTACCTATTACTGATGAATGTGGAGCAGTAAATTGTAAAAGAGAAGGTTTATTTTTCAAAAATTATGAAGCACAAATGTCCTCCAATTCTGGAACGTCCCACAATGCAAAGTAAAACGGAGCACATGTTGTATGTGCGATGTTTTTCTACGAAGTTCAGGTGCACACACAAACCAAAATGGTGACTTTAGGGAATAACAAGACAGAAACTGAGATGAGCTGCATTGTTTTTGACAAGTGATATAACTGAATTTGTTGGTTTGTCTACTATGTCCATGACAGCACCAAGATTTAACTCTTTAGCTTGTAAACATGACAGACTACCAGTTTTATCTGACCTATCTGTTGGTGTGACGTGCAATAAACTTAGGATCATTGTTGAAGCTCGGTCTGAAATTTGACATATAATTTGAGACTTGGACAAAGATACTTTTATGCACAAATATCCCAGAACTGCAATTACTTACCTTGTGTGAGTTCTCGTTTGATGCAAAAAACTTCCACATGTTGTGCAAGAATAAGGCCTCTCACTTGCTGAGAGGTTAAAAAACCTTTACCCCATGTGTTTTACTTCTCTTTATGTTCAGGATGTTGTGTAAAATGTAGATATAAACAGAATGTAATGATTTGTAAATCATTTAAACCCTGTGTTTGCATGAAAACAGTACAAAAACAACATATCAAATGCAACATTGTGCTGTTTTTTGATGCTCCTTTTGAATTTGATATAGATTTGAGCAGAGGAGATGGGCTATGTGCTAATTGCACTGTTGATCATTGCGATTTAAAATTGACTGTTCAATGATTTCACACACTATGAAGATAACATTACTGTATGTGCAATAAATATCAATCTGTCTGAAAGCAAAGATGGAGCGACATCATCCCCAAACACTGGAAAGTCAGGGCAAAAAATGTCTGCACTTTTTAAACCTGAATCTGGCAAGACTATGTCTGTTTAAACATTTAAGCGTCCTTTTGTGTGTGTGTTTTGTTTATCTTTCTTCCTGTTGGGGCCTCTAGCCAGGTCCATCCATCCATCCATCCATTATCTATACACCGCTTAATCCTCATTAGGGTCGCGGGGAAGCTGGAGCCTATCCCAGCTGACTCGGGCGAAGGCAGGGGACACCCTAGACAGGTCGCCAGTCTGTCGCAGGGCTACATATATAGACAAACAATCACTCTCACATTCACACCTACGGGCTATTTAGAATAATCAATCAACCTCAGCATATTTTTGGACTATGGGAGGAAGCCGGAGTACCCGGAGAAAACCCACGCATGCACAGGGAGAACATTCAAACTCCATGCAGAAAGATCCCGGGAAAGCCGGGACGCGAACCAGGGATCTTCTCGCTGCAAGGCGAAAGTGCTAACCACTACGCCACTGTGCAGCCCAAAAGGTGGTTTATAGTACTCTCTTAAAGGGATCCGATCTGGTCAAAACCAACAATCTATTTGTGTGACTTATGTCTTTTCAAAAACTCTGGCTGGTTTAGAAATGGCAAAAAGATGCTTTTAGAGATGTGGCAGAGGAAGACTAGAATACTTCCGGTACTGCAGTATGAGTGATTATACTACGCAGGTAGTTTGTGTTATATTTTTGTATTCCTTTTTACATCCTTGCGAAGATGTTTATCGGACTGATCGGTCGCACGATGAGTCAGACTGTGGTCTCTAGTTTCATCTCTGGATTACATCGTTTCACCGTTCGTAAAAATGTATGTTTTTTTTTAAAATTTCGCCAGCACATTTCTTTTTTATTGTCTGTAGATGATATTTACATGGATATAGACTTTATTAAGTAGTGATGTCAACGTTTTTCGGCTAGGTCTTCTTTATTTAGTATCTTTATTTCACACACAGCCTGGTCTGGTCGGGATGAATCTGTGGACGAAACATCTGGAGACGGAAACTATCACCAGTTAACCTGATCACCAGTTAAACTGGAACAGTGGCACCAGTAGATGACCAGTATCCCGTCATAAACTGTCGTCCACATGTCGGACCTGACTGTAAAACACACAGAAGTGAAACATAACATTCTACAGTTAATCAAGTATAGCACTGAAAATAACATCTGTGGTGAACAGAACAAATTCCAGCTCTCTCCAAATCAGCATCGACACATGATTGATCTTCTTAAACTGTTCTCCAGCAGAACGTCCTGACTCTCATTATAGAGCAACGTGGAGCTCCATGATTTCTCCGTGGGTTTTCCACTCTTAAAGAGAATTAAATAGAAAAAGGGCTCGATGACAGCCATTCTTGATGTGTTCACGGTCCAGACAAGCTCTAAACTGTGCTTCCTCAGTGACTTCCAGTATTGCTACAAAATAAAACAACAGCCGTATTTTGTATTTTGGGTTTAAAAAGCTGGAGCAAATAAAACAACGCTGTGGTTTTTTTCATTAGTTAAATAATACATTTCTACGTTTAGGTTTTAAAAACGGAAAAACAAAAAAAACATCGTGGTTTATTGGTTTTTTAGATTTTATTTTGAAACAGAAAAACAAATGAGAGAACCATACACAGACTGCCAAAATATGCACGGACCGTTAATGAATAGATTTTTTTTCAACCACATCTTATTACCAATGTTTATAAAAACTTCTTCTTTTTTATTGCCCCTGAGTTAGAGACCGCTGTATTCAGAAGCATTTTGTTTACAGGCTGTCCATCTGTCAGTTGAAATTTGTTTTTTTTTTCAGATTTTGCACAAATTTTGACCTGGATGAAAGGATGAACTGATTAGATTCAGGCCAACACAAAGCATGTTTTCAGTCATAACTCAACTTTATATAAATGTCTAACATGATAAAATTATGATATAACGACATTTTATATACAAAAGGTCAAAAGTCAACTTTACCATGACATCATTTTTCTTGCCCTTATTAATGCCGTCACTCAGGAACATAAGGGGAGGTGGTGACTATATTTCACAGTTGATCAGCTACGGAATTGCAGATACTAATCTTGGGTGCCCACATTGAAAGTGTGATGATTGCATAGATAATCTGTACTTCTGAGCTGAAGATGTGTGCCTTTCTTGTTGCAACATCCGTAGTCTCTATGTAAAGAAAGCTTGTTTCTCACTTGAAAGGATTTACACCTGATACCTTTTTACAGTCCTTCAAAGTCTTCAGTACAAGTGATAGATGAGCTGAAACGGACATGGTCATAAATTGTAATGTCACAGGTTGACAGAGACACACAACCAGTAGGTGGTAATTCTACCTCCTTTTAACCGATAGATTTATAAAAAAATATGTATATATTTGTACAGAAATAGAAATTGTATAATTCAAGGAACATCCACCCCTTTTTCTTTGTGGTGTAAAATATGCAATAGTCTTTTGAAGAAATTACTGGTTTCCTACTTAAGTTTCTTAATGTTCTGTTTCCATCTGCATTATTCCAGTTAACACGTCTGCATGGATCTATCAAGTCATCTAGACCCGAGTGTAACAACTGGATACCATTGGAGCATTTTTTCTGTATCCTTGATATCAAACATCATTTTTCTCTGCGAGTTTTGGTGTTTGTCCGCACTGGATGGATATTTGGTCTTGGTAGTTTGACATTTTGTTGTACTCGTTGCAGCAAAAATCTTTGTAGTTACGCTTTTTAGCAATTCAAGGTGAATAATTTAGGACATTGGTGCTCCCAGTGCAGCAACTGGCTTCAACATTAAGGCTTCTGTTGGACAAAAACGCCACCAAATGTTGAAAATTAGTGACGAGTGAAAGTTTTTCTTCAACTAGGATGACAAAATGCAGTATTAGTATGGCCAAATGTTCATCTAGTGCGGCC